>JABBWB010000380.1:0-37364 GCA_016628085.1 Suillus occidentalis
AGGTCGGGTGGCCCGTATGATACGGAATTTGTCACTGAAGGGGCTCGTCGAGGACGACCTTGAATCTAGCCTTTACGTCCTTCTGTGGACGGCTTTGAAGTACAGCAGCACTTACATGGATATCGTCGACCGGACACTACTCATGGTGCAGGTCTTTGACGGAGGATCCTTGAAAGAGGGTTGGCTCATGACGAGAACCAACCTTCCGGAGGATGTGTTTGTCGGTCGCAAGTCGCTCGACAATCTTGTCGTTGAACTTTGTGTGTTTTTCTCGCATCGGTACGCTACAATCCCAGAACAGGAGCAGGCCGCACTTGCAAACCTCCGGGCCGTGTTGTTGCAGGCACAGGATAGGGATCCCCTGCTGTACTCAGCTGCACAAAAATTCATATCGGAGTCTCTTGCCTACAAGAAAGAGATGGGGATGAAGATCATGCACTTACACGACTCTGTTATAGAAATATACGACAAGCACCTTGAAGTACCTGGCTGGCCTCAAGACCCTGCCGTGGAACAAGCAGTACTCTTCACAAAGCCTCCAGTTCAGCATGATAACAAAGTCAGTGCTGTATTCGCGGGTAGAAGTAACCCCGACTGGCAAGAGACGCAGGCTAGATGACATCATGTCAGAAGATGACAATGGAGGGCCTGATGACGATGAGACCCTCTCGGTGACTGGCCTGGATGAACTCGCATCCCTGAGTTGATATCTGCATCTGCGTACCCCTATCCATTTTGTTCAGATTTTATGCACATATCAGCATGTAGTACATAGTATGTACATACTACACTATGTTCAATTGGAGCTCAACATCGTTGTATCTGCATCTGTTGATAATGATAGAGTTTGACGCTGGACTTGGCTGGTGTGTGCTCCTGCTGCAGTTGAATTATTTTTATTATTTCCCTCAAATACTTCCCTCAAATACTACTTCCCTCAAATACTACGGTTCGCACAGACCACAAATCTCGAGGACTACGTGCTCTACGACGAAAATACAAATCGATCACACATTATTTACTTTGGTATTTCAGAAGTGGGCGCTGAGCCTGAAATTGTGGCGGAGTTCGATTATGTAGTCAGTTCACTACATTAGGCCTACCTCCCAGGTTAACATGTCTCTCTTTCTAACCATGTATTTGTATGAACACTGTATTAACTGTATCTCGTTAGTCGGTAGCATAGTTTTAGTCGGTAGCATAGTTATACAAGACTTAATAAAATGACTACAGTAGTTGCTACAGGGAGAACTGAAAATTATCGAAGTGAAAACCCGAAGCAGTACGCTCAGCCCAAGGCTTCGCTATCCGCTGTGATCAAACAACAATTACGGCGCTAGCACCTTCGTAAGTGTTCATTGTACATGAATTCTCAAGGCTAACTACTTTGGTCAGTCGCTCTCGCCCTTCTTACAGGTAAGTGCCCAGCAAGCGGGCACTGTGCGGCATTGATGTCTCCTTACAGGGGTGCCTTTTAGTTCTATATATAATCCTAACTCTTTTCCCCGGTACACAAGTCTCTGTCAACACATCGTATTCCCATCTAGGTGAGAGCAGCGGTAGTTTCAAACTTGATCATCGTCATCTGAAGCTTATTTAGATGCCCAGTCGGACTTTTCTTTGCAAATGTGCACGATGCTGCGATGTTGGAGTGGATGGTGTGCCTAGAAATTCTGGTGGCAAAGACTTACCCATCACCATTAAACATGTGCATTTGGCACATGCTGTTGACACTGCAACATGTGAACGTGAAAGTTCTATACTTCTTCTTGCTTGTCAAGCCTTGGTCCAACCCAGCCCAGATCGCGAGGCACCGTCCCCTCAAAATTTCCAATGAGAGCGCCCGATGCATCAGTCCAACATGTCGACGCCAGTGGACGATCTCGCCGCTGAACTATTTGCCATCACCCTAACCGACAACGAAGATGATTCAGATAGTCATCATAAATTGTGGGTTTCGCGTTTGGAAGTCCAACAAGACAAGGGGAAGGCATACCTAAATGCTGAACTCACTGCCAAAGATACGTGAGTCTGATACATATATTACACACTTCATATACGCTAACTGTTGGTTTCAAAGACACATCACCCGCGCCCTACAGGCTGCTGAGATGCAGCGTCAGTCAAGGGCTGAAGTAACTCTGAACGTAATGGAATCACGGATGGAAAGGGCTCGCATTCAACTTTCTCGTGCAGCGTCTCGTGATGTGTTGTGGTCCATCCGTAATGAACTGGCTGCGATAATCAAGACCCTCGCAAAAGTAAAGCACAAGGTCTCCTTCATCATCTCTCGCAGGACTCAGTTAGAGGCGTCATGTGACGAAATGCAACAAATCCTTTTCAGCAAGGAGGATGGGCTTCCTGTGTCATCTGAACCAGTCGATTTTGATTCTTGTGAGTTTCACTTATTCTTATATTCTGTCCTTCCCACTAACATGAAGGCAAGCGCATCATTATGATTTGCCCATCGACTACTCCGACGAGATTGCCCAAATATCCCTTTTTCTAGGAGCTGTTTCCGTTGTCATTTTTGGCATTGGTCGCAGATCACTGAGGAGTTTCTGATGGTGCATCCTTTCCCTCATTTTAAGTCTTGCCATGGATGCACAAGACCCCCATTCTGAGTCTCGTCGACAAAACACACTCTCTCAGATCCCCAAAACGATGGATGCTGCCCTTGCACGTTTCAAGCTTGATGGCCAGACCACTACATATGCGGTCTGTCCTGCAGTGCAATTGCACCTTCAAACCAAAAGCCAATTCCAACACTAGTGATGGGTGTTACCCCCCTAATTGTCCCAACAGACCAAGACCTGAGGATGTTCCTTGTAATGAACCATTGCTGCAACACTCCCCTGTTGGGCAAGTAGAACCCATAAAAACTTTCGTGTATTACCACTTCCATGACTACCTTGCTGGACTACTGTCTTGTCCTGACATGGAGGCTATAATGGATAAGCCTTGTGATGATCTATTATTGTCAATTGGGAGCGCGCCAGCTGCATATCATCAAAGATGTCTGGGACGCCGACTTCTTTCGCAGTTTCGAGGGTCCCACGCAATCATTATTTGTCGACAGAGGCAGCGAAGGTCGATTCGCCTTTACGCTCAATGTTGATTTCTTCAATATTGAAGGCAATCTTCAGTGGAATGCATCGACATCCACAGGTATAATCTCCTGTGCGTGCTTGAACCTCCCCCTCGATATCCGGTATAAGCCAGAAAACATGTACTTGGCCGGTATCATTCCGGGACCTTCAGAACCCTCGGGAGACCAGTTAAATCACTTCCTTGATCCCGTGGTTGACGACTTGGTAAAAAGCTGGGAATGTGGCATACGTTTCTCCCGCACAGCTCTCCAAGCACATGGCCGGGTGACGCACAGCGCCATAGCATGCTTAGTGTGCGACCTTCCGGCGGTGAGAAAGGCCGCCCAGCTAGCTGGTCCAACCAGTCACTTTTATTGTACTGCGTGCCATTGCATGCACAGATCGACTTGTGGTAGAACGGATATTCATTCTGCAGATTGGGGACTTCGGGACAAGAACGAAATGCGTCGCCTTGCTGAGCTGTGGAAGAATGCTGGCACTTCTGCTGAATGCAACAAGTTATTTGCATTGCACGGGGTGCAATGGTCGACGCTTTGGAGACTACCGTACTGGGATCCCTCTCGTCAACTGGTTGTTGATACCATGCATTGTCTACTGGAGGGTCTTGTGCACGATCATTTTCGCGAATTTTTGGGTCTTACAGCTGATTCGGCGCAGCGAAAGACTGATGCTCTCCCTGCTTTTCATCATTCTTTTCCCGACGTTGACCTTAACAAACCTGAGTCTTTCTGTGAGAAAGACGTCAAGACTGTCAAGTCCATTCACATCCTCCTTACCGCAGCAGTACCTGACCTCGAGGGCAACGACACTCAACTCGTTGAGACTCACATGGCCGAGTTGGAGAGGAAGCTTTCTTCGAAGAAGGCTGCATGCCTTCAGTTTGTGTCGGTAGAATTGGGCATTGGGCCGAACGTCACACACCCTGGCAAAAAGGTCTACAAGGCCCACTGGGTTAGATCGCTTATTGATTGGGTATGTGATTTCCTTAGTGTTCTCGTACACCCTCTCAACCTGCTGCTTTAATACACTTTGTAGCGTCGAACAAAACCTTTCACTACCGAATCATCGAAATTGCGCATTACTACCCCTGAAGTTATGCAACACATTGTTCATGTCATTCGAACAACAGACACGCCATCCTCGTTAAGATCGGTGCCATACAACTTTGGAGAAGCAAAAGCTGGAACCCTCAAGGCAGATGAATGGCGCACGTTGACGACTGTGTACTTGCCTATAGCGCTGGTGAGTTTATGGGGCGAAGGAACTCAACATCATACCTCAGAAGTTGCAGCTAATCGTCGTGCCATCCTCGATCACACCATGTCCCTTGTCTCTGCGGTTCATATCGCATGCCTGCGATTCATGACAGCCGCTCGAGCACAAGCATATCGCAGATACATTGTGGCATGGATGCGAGACTTACGGATTCTACATCCCCATGCACCCCATCGTACTAATGGCCACATGGCGTTGCACGTCTGGGATTATTTGCAGCTCTTCAGGCCTGTGCGGTCATGGTGGTGCTTCCCATACGAGCGCCTCATTGGGCAGTTGCAGTGTTTGCCAATCAACCACATATTTGGTAACATTTTTTCTTTGTTTGTCGTGATGGAATTCTAACACTGCTTCTTATGAAGGTCAGCAAGAATCAACTCTCCTTGCCTCATACATCAAGGCTGCGAAGTTGAAGTACTGGCTGAACCGGCCTTCCTGCCCTCCTGTATTCAGGGATGTGAAATATTTATTTGACAGATTTGTTTCTCCTACTGGTCGACGCTACTGAAGATTGCCCAATACCTCCTCCAACAAACGAAAATATTCCAGCAGACCTCCGATCCCTCATCAAAGTCCAGCAAGCTGTTTTGCATGCTCGCATAACTTACAAGGGATCAGTCTATGCCCGTGAATCCACTCATGTGGGCAATAGCCTGATCCTCTACTATCCTGATGGCGTTATGCACACCCAGACACCAGGAACTATCAAGTATATTTTCAGGACCGAGAATGGAGTGGGCTTCAGCTGTGCGGCGTCACCTCCCAGTTGCATTCTTACCCAGACCCTTTTCGCCATTATCCTGACTTCCCAGCTCAACTACACTCATCAGCGCTCGCTGATCATCTTGAAGTGGTCATGCCTGAGTGGGTAGTGTCAGCATTTCGCACAGGTGGAGGTTCTCCCCACAGCATATCGTTGCCTTGTCTTTGTGTCGTGTACATATCCCTCTCTCCGACATGTGTTGCAATAGTCTCACAGTTAATCATAGGATTGAGATCTTGATAGAGAAACGATGAAAGTAAAGCGTATAGTTACGTAGTGTTGTCTCTGGACGGGAAGAATGTGGTTAGCGAGAGCTTGGATGGTTACTTGGATTTCGACTTGTGTTTTGTACATATCAGGGCGACTGAATACCTAATGAATGCCCAGCAAGCGCGCAATGATCGCCCACTACAATTTCCCATTGCTGAAATTTTGCATTTTCCATCATGTCATTTCAATGTAGGGGAGAATTCAAAAATTTCTGGAGTGGCAAAACCCGCATTATTATATAACATTTTGTAGAACATTTTTCTACACTTCGAAATTTTGGATTTATTGTTGAAAAATAGGATTGTAAAAGCTTACATTTGAGCCAACATTTTTGAAAGAAGCAAACTTTGAGTGTTTTATACATTCAGATGGACTTCAAATTGGTATCGAAATGTGTTATTTTGCTTTGTCACTTTGCCATTTGTGAAAATTTGCCATTGTTTCAGTGATAAAATTCCAGGTACAAATGGCTAATTTATCATTAACATTTCAATTAAAATCTTGCCTGAAGTAAAACTCTGAAACCGCCGGTGTGTCAACTTCTATGGAAGACGAGAGGCCGTTCACCACGAACATCCTCATGAGTCCTCAGAATCTGCCATTACTATCTCACCGGTTATCTTAAACAGGGAGAAGCAGCAGCTTGTTTCAAACCCACCGACTGGTGGATCCCGGACATGCTGATGACAATGACAACGAGCAAACCGATTTACTTGCGCAGACTCAATCGCCGTCGCGTACGTTCCTATCGAGCGCCACGTTAGGATGTGTCGTTCTTCTGCGGAAACCCCGCCTATTTGAGGCTGAAAACAGACTACCAACTTACATGTTTTCAGAGTTCGATGATGAAAACCAAGTATGCGTATTCGATCTCGTAGGATCACCATGTACCATCATGATTGTGCTGTCCTTCGGAACAAAACCAGAAAAACCGACCATCATCTCTCAGCTCGACTTTCCTGCAGACTCAAAATCGTTATTGCATGTGGTGGATGGCAAACCTGAGCATCAGACGGCAGACGCCCTCCCTCTCATGCTCTTGGGCCGTGCATATGCACACGCAGACTCGGATGTGACGTAGAAAATGGACGATGACGATACCGGCTGAACGTTCGAACTTTCATCACCAACTCTATTTTCCTCATCATCGTAGTCTTAGACGGGTACTTCCTCACAGCTACCACCCAATATCATTCTCCATCACCTCTATATTTCCCTTTTAATCAGACAGGATTGATACCTCACTCGCTTCCTCGTTCGAGAACAGGTCTTGTGTCCCACTCGGTGCAGGGACATTCAAACACGGTGCAAAGGACACGCCTTTTTGGCAGGGGAATAGACTTGATAACTTCAATGTGACCAACGACCGACAGCTAAAAGACAATGCGAGTTAATACAGGAAGGACGAGACGCCTGGTGTGACAGAGCAGACGCTCGTGCATGACGTTTAAGACGCGTTCGCTGTCAGATAGACAGGGCAACTGCATAGGCATGATCACTCTGTCAATCGCGCAACAGCCCAAAGTGAAGGTATGAATTAGCCAAGTCTGTTTCTGCGATACTGCATCAAAGTATGAGAATAAACCAGTTCCGTCACAGTCGTCTCATTATTCATTGTCCTTCATGTAAGCAAATACCCCAAGGCGATAACTACAAACAGAGGAGTAAGCGAATATCAAACCATTCGAATATCACAGATATCCAGGGCACAACGTGTGGTGTCAAAAAATATCAGTTCGAAACATAGCAGGGAGGCGGACCTTGTCAACGAAAGACACAATATTCTAAAGGCACATGAGGATCATGGTAGAGACGAGAAATCGTGGACTAATGACGACCATCCTGGTATTCAGGAGACAGACATCCAATGAAGAGCCAGAAGCGAGTCCAGAGTCCAGCCTGTCTGAGCATTACATCAGGCCGTGAGGGCGTCGAACTTGTAGCCGCTGCATTATCACCGACAGCAGGTGTGGTAGACGAATTGGAGACAGCTGGCTGGGGTTGCAAAGATGGCTGGGTCGGAGTTGCTGTGCTAGATTGTTGCATGGCATTGGGCTTGGGAGGCCGTGAGCTGCTTGCAGTAGCGTTCTGCCAGGGCAGAGGTCTTTTCCGTCTCTCTCCCGCTGAAGCATTTCTCTGCATGATATTAGGTGAAGTTGTACTGCGAAAGAGGAAGAACTTACACGTTTGCCCTTTGCATATGGAACTTCAACAACTGCAGGGCTGCGCCCTTGCAACTCAATTTGTTCGCCACTTTGTCTCCGCGGTTTCAGAAGGGTTCGAGCCCAGTCAAGAGGAGAGGACGGTGATGTCTCATGGACATTGGAGGGGCTGTGACCAAACAATCGGCTGAGAAATATGCTGCCTGGCAGTGCTGAGGAGTGGGTATGGCTTTGTGCAGAGGACTGAGAATGAGGAGGTCAGGAAAACGAAAACGAAGTGAGAGCTAGTGAGAGTGACGACATACATAGGATGATGGGACTCCATCGAAAAAACCTTGAGGGACGCGATTGACAGGTGGACTCACCTGGATCGGAGGGCGCGTAGCATTAACCTAGAGTGTATATTTGAATGCAATGATGTCTTTCTACGAAGGCGCCACATACATGGAGCGCTGACTTCTTGACCTGGCAGAGCGCGTTCAGTTGTGAGAATGTAATGACATGGCTGTCAACTCACCTTTGGATCCGACAGAAGGTCGTCGAGGTCAGCTTCTCGTAGAATCGCAGCAACATCCCATATATATGCGTTTCTGTCATCGCAGCCAGTGGCTAGTTGCTTTCCATCCGCCGAAAACGACACGCAGTTCACGTCATCTGCGTGCTGGATGGGCGAACTGATGGGTAATCCATTTTCGAGGTTCCATAGTCGCACTAGTACTGTCTTCTCCCACGATGCACTTGCGAGGATGCGGCCATTCAGTGATATTGCAATGGCAAAGACAATGCCGGTGTGTTCATCCAGTACCGCGGTTTGCTTCCAGTTGGTTGTATTCCATATCCTAATCGAGTAATCGAGTGACCCGGAGACAAGTGTTTCTCCGTCCTTGGTCCAAGCCAGGCACAACACCTCGTTGGTGTGTCCTTTAAGAGTCACAACTAGCTTGCCGGTCTTTGCGTCCCAGATTTTGATCGAGAACTCGATGGGATATCCAGTGTTGGGCCGTCCGCCAGTCACAATTAAAGTCGTGTCTGGTGAATAGATGACTGCCAACACGGCTTCGTATCCGGTTTCGATTGATGCGAGGATGTTTTCGGTTGGCTCGGACATTGTCTCTCCGCTTTCGACCACCCATTGCCTTACAGTCCCATCATCAGATCCGCTCAACACTCTTCCACCATCTCGGCTCCAGCAAACAGACTCCACTCCCTTTGTATGCCCAGTCCATTTCTTGATAACCTTGCATGTGTCGATGTCCCACAACCTCACTACGCCGTCCCAACTCCCGCTAACCACTTTCTTCCCGTCCGGAGACAACGCTATACTCCACACTGGACTATCTCCGTCTCTCCAATCTTCTCCTATCTGTTTCCCGCTCTTCAAGTTCCACACTCTGAGCGAGCCATCATCTGAACAAGTTATGATCCGCTGTCCGCCTGGCAGATGTATGGCGCCCCAGATACGGTCAGTGTGTCCTTCAAATTTCTGGCGATGTGTTATCACTGATGTCTCTTTCTTTTTGCTGATGGGTGAAGCCATGCTCCAGAACTCCTATTGTCGAGTGCAGCGCCATCTCAGTTTTCATCCATCAAATTCCAAAATCATCACTTACGAGAACCGTAGCGATGGGCGGGAAGAAGGGAATAATGGCTGTTTTGGTCAAGTCAGAGTCGAATCTTCTGCTTCCTGGTACGTTTTACATGCCTCGTGTCGCCTCATAGCTTATACACAGCATGGGCAACTCAAGCGCCCGAGCATCATGTGATCACATTTCAGTCCACGATTAGCTAGGCCTCAACCACCATGGAAGACAAGAGGCCGTTTGCTGTGAAACATCCTCGTGAGTCCTCAGAATCTACTCCTATTGGCTTGGAGGATGCGTTGCGTTGCCTATATGCTAGCGCCCGTTATCTTATCGGTTATTTAAAGCCACAGCAAGAAGCTGCCCAGAAGTAGCAGTTAAAATTCACCGACTGGTGGATCCCGGGACATGCTGACGACAACGACCAGGAGCAATCCGGTTTACTTGCGCAGACACGATCGCCGTCGCATACGTTTCTATCGAGTGCTACATTGGGATGTGTCATTCTTCTGCGGAAACTATACACCTACCTACCTACTTCCGAAAAGCTGAAAACAGGATTACCGACTTACAACCCGCAGCCCCAGAACACGCAGTCCCATCGAGTGCGACAAATACGCCGCGGAAAGGGTCCACTAAAAGGAAGGGAAAGAAATAGTTGGATGTCTTGGAGGGATATATATACCCATGCATTATTGGTGAGCTTATGTATTGTGATGATGTACTTCCGTCTTGTAGGTTGTACAACGAAGGCTTGACTGCTGTGTGCCAGTGGACCTCCAGACGCGATAGAGCATGGCAGTGTGTTTCTCGAACTCATTGTGATCCGTGTCTTGAACGTTGAATGAATGTATTGTTTTCTGATAAAGGTCTTGAGTGAACCGATGATCAGACTTGCACCTCGAGGATAATATTTCGCATATGAGAAGGCCAGTAGTACTGACGTGCATTGTCGTGCTCCAATATTACAAGGGGAATCCTGGGGTGAGCCTACGTTCATCTATCTCGCTATACTGTAAACACGTTGTACGCAAAGTAGTTCAAGAATTAACGAGATCTGGACAGCGCGTAAAATTCATTCCTGATCGTCACATCAGCATCCTCCGTCGATGGGCGGTTCCGAGGATCGGTAGACCAACATTGCTCGATAAGCGTCCAGTATTTTTCAGGGAGCTCAGGATAACGAGTTCGGGAGGGCTTTTCTGACCTAGCTATGCAAAGGACGATGGCAGCGTCATTCGGGAGATAATAATAAGGGATTTTATTGGTGAGGACCTAGAGGCAGAGCTAATGATATCATTGACAAGTTGAGATTACTCCAGACATACCTGTAAAGTGATACCGCCGAACGAAAATATGTCGCTCTGCTCACTTGGACGAGTCGGAGATCCGTCTTCCCGCTCTGATACAAGCAACTCAGGAGCCATCCATCTCATGTTTCCTTTAAGCGTGGACGTCCAGGAAGCCTGAGAAGCGCTTATAACCTCGGAATACATCAAGGAAAGACCGAAGTCAGCAACACACGCAGTGCCATCACCGTGGATGAGCACGTTAGGCTGGAACTCAGGTCACGACTAAATAAGAACTAACGAGAAGATCGAACTCACCCCATTGAAGTCACCATGGATGACATTGTTGGCGTGAACTGTGCGGAATATTACTACTTCAGGTCTGGCACTGGGAATACCTAGCACGTACGATATTGTAGACCAGCTATGATATCCCTGAGCTGAGATTGCCATCAGTCTGTGGTCTGCACAAAATACAAGGGAGACTTACGATCCCGAACCTTCTGACAAGCGTAAGAGCTGCACCCTCAAGTTCCAAATAGTCCGACAGGTTACCATTCTCCGCCCAAGGACTGACTATCGCTATGAATGGGCCGAAGCCACGCGTATAACCATAAACAGGGAGAATATTGGCATGCTTGAGGTTGGCGCATATTCTGAGTTCACGCTTTATCCTCTGCGATGTGGCAACCCATGAGGAAAAGCTGCAATCTCTAGTCAAGAAACTCACCTTGATCTTTTTTGCCTTCGCCGCACCAGGTTGATCGGCAGCATAAACCTGTAATGCTTTCACCGCGACCTACCCAATGATTAATTTTTGACGGAGGTACAAACAATACTGCAAACAAACCTTGACCGTTCTGCGATCAACGTGAAAGGTACATTTCCAGATCTCCCCAAACCCGCCACGAGCGACAGGATAGTCTTCATCCTTTGTGATGTGTTCTGAGAGGTCTTGGAGTATTGGTTCAGTAGAAAAAGCGCCAGACTCGTCATTACGAGCGGAGAAGACTGAGTGGATATGGGAAGAGGAGGGAAGGAGCTCGCAGGGGTCGGGGCGTAGCTGAGGTAGCGGTGGACCTATTGTAGAAGAAGGTATCTGTGATGGAGGGATAAGAGTAGGCGCCACGAACAGTACATGTTTGCGGGGAATGCATGCACGGGCCTGAGCAAGGATATGAGGGGGAGTATCGCAGATGCAGATCTTCTGGACATCTTTGGTGCGTGTCGTGTAAGCTAGTTGGCGTGAGTCGGGTGAGAGGACAAGTCTAAAAATATCCTGAACACTGAAGGAAGCGAGGAACTGGCGGGACTCGAAAGCCCACAGCATGATGTTGTCCCAGGAAGCGCTAGCGAGGAGAGCATTGTCAGATGAAAGTGCTAGACTGGTAACAGATGCGGTGTGCCCTTCAAAGGGAGTTCCGACAGTCTCCAGCGTCGATCCGTCGAATTCGTAGATGGTTGTACATGCGATGTCATCCTCGGTCACGTTGAATTTGAATACAGTTATGATGGTTTTGTTGTTGTTTGTTCAAAATACCGGCGAAAGCATACCTCTCATTCGAACCAATTCCCCAACCTTGATGCATCTGTCCAATTTCTGTGATTGAACATCCCAGACTTCCAGGCACTGGTCACTCCATGACTTGACTGCAAGTTTCTTAGAATCGGGGGAGAATCGAACCGCGCCCACCATATCAACGCAGTTGAATGGACCAGCCACGAGTTTGCCAGTGTCCAAGTTCCATATCCGCACCCTTGCATCGACTGACCCACTCGCCAGCTGCGTGTTGTCCGCGGAGATATCAATGCAGCTGATTAAAATTGCACGTGAATGTCCTTTGAATGTTTTCACAATCTCCGTCTCAACCTCACAGGCTTTCAGCTCCCCACGATCGCCACCAGTGGCAACCCATTGGCCGTTCCTCGATACCGCCACTGCAAATACTCTCCCCTTGCGAACACCCAGCGCTTCCTCAATCTCCTTGCCCGCCTTAAGCTTCAGATCCTATTGCCGAGCGGTCTGATCATTCGCTGGCCATCTGGAAAATAGCATATAGATCGAATCCTTCTTCCGTGACCCTTCAAAGTTATCGATGGTGTCAGAATCAATTTCGTGCCGGCTGCCTTCGTCGATGTTGAAGTCATGGTGCGTCTCTGTGAGTGTGTACTGGTAATCGAGTACGGGCAAGTTTGCTTTGCAAGTTTTCAAAGGTGGGGCGTCTTGTTGTCAGCGTGCTATATGACTGACGCTGGCAGAGATTAAAGGTGGGTCCCCTGCTCAAGCCGAACGTTAGTTCATCCGCGCTGGAGATACAGATGAAACTTTGGTGTTATTGAGACCTTAGTAGGGCTTAGCAGCGAAGAACTTGAAGAAGGGAGAATTCTCGAATGTGAGTGCAACTATAGGCATTAGGCGCCGCCTCGCATATATATACCCTCTGCATGGAAGCTGTGCACTGCACCCTACATCCCTCCATTCATTGTCTTTCCTTCGCCTCACTTCTCGCCTCACAACAAGTCACTGCCATGACTAAATTGCCACTGTGAAAAATGGGCGACAAAACATTTATTGTTGCTCGTTATTCGGTTTCGGCTTGAATACAGGAATGTTTGAACATATCTCTGACGCTCAGATCAAGCGCTCACCCATAGATCGAATTTACCATGCATCTGCTGGTACGAAACTAGAAGCTTGTGAGTAGATATGCAACATTTCACATCCTACGTCTGAGGTAATGAATGTTGTTTTTCGATGCTCGTGTCAGATATGTCCTTGGCTTGCCCAACCGAATATTAGACACCAACTCCGTGATCCTCTGAGACTCGGACAATATCTTCGACGTTCGAATTCGGACCCTTGGCTATTTTGACTGATTACTGCTATTCGACTTTGACGAATCGCCAGTATAAGGCACATGCAAGGTTAGACTTGAAACAGACATCAATACTGACGTCGACACTCGCCTGCAGCAGCGACGCAGATGATATACCCTTTGTGACGCCGACACTCTCTCACGCAGTCTGCAGGTCTTCAATTATCGATGACAGCTTCTAGATGTCAATTATTGTCGTCCGAGCCTGGACTGGCTGATTCAAAATGGCTGTTCGCGTTCACACAGCTAATGTATCTTCCTCATCTTGAATATGATTTTATGGCTCTCGACTGCGCACAGGACGCCTTGCGGTCAGCTCTGGGTGGCATCCATGGGCGGAAGGCATCCAGTATCAGCATTCTGGTAGAAAAATGACAAATTGATACAAACGATCGCACGTAATTTCCATCTCGCTTTAACATCTTCTGCCTTCATTTTCACCCATTCGAGCTGGGGCCATCCCCAGTCTTAGGCGCCTTCCTGATTGTTGCTGTGCAGATGCAGCCTTGGCTATATGACGTTGCATTATCCCGCTGCAGGGACCAGCTATTGTGGGTTCTCTCATCTCTATGCAGAACATTCATGTATCATCCCATTCTAACTAGAAAATCCTCAAGTTCACCATACTCTCTTCGTCAACTGAACTTTCACCACCGATTATATGTTAATCTCATCCGCGATTGTAATGCGTCGCTGCACCCTGACGTCGTGATTTAGGACATATGCCAACATCGAAGCTGTCGATCAAGTTAACTCGGTACTTCATGTTCGAACATTGAACTTACAGGGACCGTCTCATGAGTTGGTCCATTCAGTTCTACTCGCTCGCACAGTTAACCACCTACCATGAGTTCTTATTGATCAATAGGACCACGTGTGGATGAAGCCATACACTCGCGCTTGAGAGAGCGCTCGAATTCTTGAGCATGTGGCAAGATGCACTGACTTCAATCGAAAGGTGGGGAGTTTACACGACTTGTGTGATGTACCTTGCCCAATATCTTGATGCCATTGGGAGATGCATGGAGCAGCACGCATTAAACTTTGTGTTACACAGGGAGGAGCACATTGTCAGGGCGGCCTGGAGTGAAATTTCAGTTTCTTCATCTTATACTTCGTATCCGGTAGCAAGCATGACGAGAATTGCTTTTCAGTATACTTGCCGGAAAACAATGTGTATTTGCATTCGATTGACCGAATGTTATATTTCGCATAGCATATGCTATAGACTTACGCAGAACGCCGTCACCAACATCCTGTTTCATGTGGACATACCTTCGCTTCGTCAAGCCCTTTCGAGCTAGCAATGCTCTGAAACATGTCAGTATAGAGATGACGTTGCAAAAATCGGTAGAAATGATAAGTGCACGATGCGACATCGACGACAAAACCTTGAAGTAAAACTCAAACAGAGCGCGAAATCTGTGTGGTGATGGGGGATGAAGGGATATGTGTTATGGTACAAAAGAATGGTTCCAAAGCATGGGTCGTGTAAAATGCAACAAGAAATGCATGGAAGAATTCGATATTAATGGTGACCGTCTGTGTGCTCAGTAGACGCACAGCAGATAAGAAGCCAGAAGCGAGTCCAGAGTCCAGCTTGTTTTATCATTATATCAGGGCGTGACGGCATCAAAGTTGCACCAGTAGTCATCGTAGCATCACCAATAGCAGGTGTGGCAGACGATGAGGAGTCAGTTGCTTGTGGTTGCGAAGACGGCTCAGCGACGTTGGGCTTGGGAGGCTGTGAGCTGCCCGCAGTAGAGTTTCTCGAGTACAATGGGTTCATTTTCTGTTTCTGTTTCGCTAATGCAACCTCCCTCGCTGAAGCGTTTCTCTACGTGATATCATTAGGCCAAGTTGACGGCGGAGGAGAGAACACATACACGTTTGCCTTTTGCATACGGAACTTCAACAACTGCAGGTCTGCGCCCTTGCAACTCGATGCCTTGGCCGCTTTGTCTATGCCGTTTCAAGATATTTCGAGCCCAGTCGGAAGGAGAGGACGGTGACGTCTCATGAACACCGGAGGGGCTGTGACCAAACAAGCGGTTGACAAACGTGGTGCCTGCTGGTGTTGAGGAACGGCTTTGTGCAGAGGACTGAGAACACGGAGTTCAGGAAAATCAAATTAAAGCGAGAGCGACGACATACATGCGATGATGGGACTCCATCAAAAAAGCCTTGAGTGACACGGTTGACAGGTGGATGTACCTGGATCGGAGGGCGCGTAGGATTAACCTAGAGTGTATGTTTGAACACAATGATGTCTTTTTTACTAAGGTATTACATACATGGAGTGTCGACTTCTTGGCCTGGCACAGTGCGTTCAATTGTCAGAATGTAATGAAATGAGACATGCCTGTCAACTCACCTTTGGATCCAACAGAAGGTCATCGAGGCCAGCCTCTCGTAGAATCGCAGCAACATCCCACGTATATGCGTTTTCGTCGCTGCAGCCAGTGGCTAGTCGCTTTCCACCCGCCGAAAACGACACACACAACACTTCACCTGCGTGCTGGATGGGTGAACCGATGGGTTGTCCATTGTCGAAGTTCCACAATCGCGCTGTGTTGTCCCACGATGCGCTTGCGAGTATGCGGTCATTCGGTGATATTGCAAGGCCAATGACATCGGAAGTGTGTTCATCCAGAACCGCGGTTTGCTTCCAGTAGGTTGTATTCCATATCCTAATCGAGGAATCGGATGACCCGGAGATAAGTGTTTTTCCATCCTTGGTCCAAGCCAGGCACAACACTGAGTCGGTGTGTCCTTTGAGAGTCGCAACTAGCTTGCCTGTCTTTGCGTCCCAGATTTTAACTGAGGACTCGATGGGTTCTCCAGTCCAGGGCCCATCCAGTCCACCAGTCGCAATCAAAGTCGTGTCTGGTGAATACACGACTGCGCGGTGATGTGTTACCTGTTCCAACTCGGGGCTTTTACGCTTAATGGCTTTCAGTTACCAGCAGTATACCGTAAGTTATAACCGAGAGACCCCGGAAACGTCCGGAAACGGTCCGTCCATGTTATTCCTTTATTAAAAATTGCCCTGCTTATGTACTCCACCACTCCACCCCGCACCAATTACATTTGTAGGGTATTTCTCCTGTAAAAATCAGATTTCAGTTCCCTATTCATCAAATCTTCTGTATATACTATTGAGAGGTTGCTGGGGATCATGTTTACAAGTCTGTACAGCTAAAATTGAAAAAATGCGAAGCTATTTGTTATTTTTTGTGTGCATACTACATCTGGTGCTGCAGGGACCTTTAGAGGGCCAAAAAAGCGGTGGAATAGATTCATATATGCTAAAAAAAACATATAACTACTGTGCCAAGACATTATATCATTTATGTAAGGGGCAAAAATGCGGATGTGTTTTGATATGTTTTTTCTGATTATGTGTACAGGTCTCTGGGGCTTGTATTGGGACAAAAACAGACCAAAAAAGCGTTCTATTGTGACCTATTGTATGTACATAGCATGCACTGATACTTCTCTACAGTAAATAGGTGGATATGGTATGGTGGAGGGCAGGAATGTGCTGGGGAGGAGTGTGGGAAATGTTGAAATTTGGGAGATGACCAGAAATGGCTATGTTTTGGGTGTAGTGACCAGTTTCCCACAGTCTAAAAAATGCGGCATTGGGTGATGATGGTGTTGGGGGGGTTTCGGGCTCCGGATGTTCGGACTTGGATGTTACCAAATGTCGGAACCGAATGAGGCTCCGAGTTGGAACAGGGCACCACATACTCACGACTGCGAACACGATATTGTGCCTGGTTTCGATTGATGCGAGGATGTTTTCGATTGGCTCGGACATTGTCTCTCCGCTTTCGACCTCCCATTGCCTTGCAGTCCCATTGTAAGATCCGCTTAACACTCTCCCACCATCTCGGCTCCAGCAAACAGACACCACCGGGCGTGTATGGCCAGTCCATTTCTTTACAACCTTGCATGTGTCGATGTCCCACAGCCTCACTACACCATTCAAGCTCCCGCTAACCACTTTCTTCCCGTCCAGAGACAACGCTATACTCCGCACTCTACTATCTCCGTCTCTCCAGTCTTCTCCTATCTGTTTCCCGCTCTTCAAGTTCCACACTCTGAGCGAGCCGTCATCTGAACAAGTTATGATCTGCTGTCCGCCTGGAAGGTGTATAGCGCCCCAGACAGACTCAGTGTGTCCTTCAATTTTTTGGCGATGCGTTATCGCTGAAGTCTTTTTCTTTTTAGTAGCGGCTGAAGACATTATTCACAACCCCTACTACCGACTGCAACACCATCTCAGCTTTCATCCGTCAATTTTCAAAATCAACACTCACGAGGACAGCAGCGATGGGTGCGCAGAGGGGAATAATGGCAGTTTTGGTCAAGTCAGAGTCGAATCTTTTGCTTCCTGGTATGTTCGACATGCCTTATCCTTGTGTCGCCTCACAGCTTATACACAGCATAGGCTATGCAGCTGAAGCGCCCAACTACATCTAAAAGAGACCCGCTGCTCGAGCCGAGTGTAAAACTTGTCTGAGACAACGCAATTATGGTTTAGTCAGGGCAGCTTGTTCGTAAGGTCATTTCCGAGAGAAACATACATTTTCAGGTGCTTAGATAATGACTACAGTAGTATTTTAATAGTATAATCAAAGTGTGAGGACAAAATGCGTGAAAGTTAGACAGAATCTATGGATTGCGAACCAAAATTTAAGTTTGAATGACCAACTTGAATTCGGACAGTGCGAGTGTGCTACATGACCCCTGTTGTGACTTCCCGCAAACAATCAAATGATCTTTCCATTTATCGAGACTTGCCTTCTCGGCCTCGCTGAGAGAATCCAAGTATGAACTGACACCGTCGAATATATTTTGGTTCCCATCCACCGAAAATTTATGCTTCGTGAATATAAGTTGGCCTTGTTCTAACAAGGCACACTCAACCATGGTGCATGCAAGCAAATATGCGTGATGTAGAGCCTCGCGGGGTGATTCGTGTGCGGCAAGTAGTGTGTAGAGGTCATGGTTCGTGAGCCAGATCACCTTGAGGAGAAGGGAGAAAATGAGTTTGTTCTGGCATGTTCGCCGAATGACAAGTGTCCCATCCTGCAAATCAATTAAATAATGATTTTGAAAGAAATGCGTGAACGTACCTCAGCAAATGTATAGTCATGCATATAAGCATGTGGTGTCTCTTGAACGATGCGATGCACTCGGTTGACACGAAATTGATCTGGCGGAATATCGCAATCATGCGGTGGAAGAAGGTCATATGCCAAAACGACGTTTTGTCGCGCAAAGGTCATCATTGCCGAACGCACGACTGTTACAGCTTGCCAGATTGCGGACACGTCCTTCGGGACAGACGGCCATCGTGTAAGACCTATTATTTGATCAACATTGTCAGATTAATCTTTGTTAAAAACTTACCTTGAACACTCGGCACCAGACGAACAGCCTTGTTGATGGTATCTTTGATTATTCGTTTTTGATCAGCAGGAGACGACGCATTCACATCACGAGTGAATATGATCCCCTTAATAAGCTCACGCGCGCGGCTACGGACATCCTCACGAACTGCCGTTGTGATATTGGGTTGGGTTGTGGCTTCCGCCACAGTCACTGCCTCTGATGGGCCCGCTGCTGCCGTGGGAGCGGGAGCAGGAGCACGTGTCGAGTAAGGTGGCAACGTCGGTGTTGGGGGCATGCGTCGAGAGCGTCGACGTCGTTCAGAGGACCGTGCTGGTCCCAAAGTCTAAAATTATCATTAAGTATTTAATTATGCAATTAAATAGGAAGAACGTACATGTATGACATTGGAATCCGGTATCTCATCTCCTGTGGTGTCAAGTGTCAATGCGTGCTCGGCATCAGCATCGTCGCCGAGCCAGTGGGGGATGGGGCCAGTAAGGCGCTGGTGCACAATGCGCGTGCTGCTGGGCACTGGCGTTGGCGTTGGCAGGTCTGGTAACAAGGACGGAATGGGTGCTGCAAATGATATATTCAATGTGAGAATACTGAAACGATAAAAAATGCAACTACGTACCTGAGATCGGCTGCGATGTATTGACAACAACGTTGGAACCGCTGTAGCCAGCAGCGGTTAAAGAATTGATGTATGGGGCACTGGGCGGCGGATTACTGTAGCTGGCTGTGGACAGCGAGTTGCTGTAGCCAGCTCCAGACAGCGAGTTTCCATACCTGCTGGTGTCACCTGGGTTGGTTTGGCCTGTGCTCAGAAAAGAAGTTAAGTAGTTGTCAAAGGATGGGTAATCAAGGGGGGATTGTTGGTATGGATGGAAGCTTGTCATTGGAGGTTGGGGTTGTTCGTCAGGGAGGTTGATCTGTGTGTTAGCAGGTACGTGAGAGGGATTCAAACCAGACCCTCGAGCGGGCTTTGGAATCGTCGTCTTGCCTTTGCGCTGTGGGGGACGTCTACCACTCATCTGATCTGGGGGAGGGCAAAGGGCACATTGATTTACAAGCGTGATACAAACGGAAACACAAACAAACTATACATCTTATGACTCAGTGACATACATGTAACCGTGAGTCAAAGAAGCGGGAACATGAAGGGGCAAGGATGTAAAAAATGGTGTGCATATGACAAACCAATTCAGTCGGAAAGGGGGCACGATGAAAGAGTAACGCGTGTTATTACATACATCTGTTATCAATTGATCAGTGTGGTATTATGAACATGCACACATACTCCACTTACCACGATAAGAAGGTCGATAGCCTAGGAAGCAGTAGCCACGTATGATGCTTTATGGAAGCCAGGGCGTTCAGGAATAATCCGCGAAAGTCCCCAGATATATGGGGTTCGTCGTCGTCGTCGAAATCTCTACAGCCACTGGCAGTGGGTGATCCGGATCCATCAACTCCGGGTTTCACAGATGCCTTGCTGACATCATCTTCATCGTCAATAACCCTGGATTGAGATGAAGGGAATCTGGGTCGTTTGACTCCAGACTGGAAAGCTTTCCCGACACGAGATCCTAAAACCTTGGATACGTGCTTGGCTTGGGATGAGACGGTCTTGAGGATTTCCAATTCATCCTCATAGACCGCTTGAAGGTAGTCTCTGTCATCATCGACCTCTGCGCGGTTGCGCTCAGAAAACAGACCCCTCAAGCTGTCTAACCTTTCTTCTGTGAATTTAAGTCGGTCTTCGTTGTCGACGTGTATGGCATCAAGGAACGCGATAAAGCGCTCAGCTTCTTCGATCTCCCATGCTGTTGCTAGCATGCGCTGGCGCACAGTCTCACGAGCAGCCAGCTGCGCTTGATATCCTTTGTACAGTGTCGAAGGACGCATTTGCCCGAGGCCATTTTCTAAGTCTCCAGCATGCTTTAAAAATATAGATGAGTCTTTAAGGTTGGATAATATATATTCGTGTTACCTTCAGAAGAGTTTCACTGGATACAAATGGCCTGCGTTCTCGCCCCATAACACGAGCTGCAAAACGAACCTCAAGTGGGGCTGGATCGGGGGGGTATGGAATATATTTCCTGCTTGTTCTGTCACGTATGAACTGACGGCGAGAATTGCGGGAAAGGTCTGGGTTTGCGGACGGATCATAAAATAGGCTGCCCGACCCCTTGGTAGCGGAGGTGGGTGAAGTCATTGGCGGTGGTGTCCCCTCTGCTGAGGAGAAGCCCTTGAGTGAAGTACATAGGTCGGAATGTCTGGTATCAGGGGAGCTGGCTGAGATGTTGAAGGAATCGAAAAGAGGTGACCCAGGAGTTGAAGAACATTTTGAATGAGGAGACGATGGGGGACTGCTTGATGGAGGGGGACAACTGCTGGATCGAGGGGGAGATGAAGATGGAAGTGAGGGAGACATGCAATGAATGGCTGAATAAAATCACAAATGTGTATGGACTAGTGTTTGCGAAGCCGTAGGCCTCAGTGTAGACTTCAGAATCAACTGATATGCTGTGAATACAAGTCAGCAATACACGCAGCGGAGTTTGAAAGACTTGTGCATTCTGACTGCAACACGGAGCCCATTGCCCACTGCAAATGTGTGTATCTTCGCTCTCATTTATCATTTCAGTATACTTATCAATGTACATACCTTTGCCAGGCTGTGTCCCAACTGCGGTGTGGATTTCCCTTCCATCGAAGCTGTTGTTCTGCATCTCAATTCCCAGTCTACCTGTTGGCCGCACGAAGCACGCCCACAGCACTTGCCCGTCCCCCCTGCGTTCCGAGGTTCACAATCGTCGACATCTGATACCACTGGCCATTGTCATCCTCGTTCTGGATATGTCTTTGGTGTCGGCAAAAACCTATTTGACAGGTTGCAGGAAGATCAGTATAATTATCGGCGGGAGATCAACACTTATTATCCTTTTCATGACGAGGGGGAGTGGGAACTAGCCAGGTTTTTGGTCGATAATCTGAATCAGACTCAGATCGACAAGTTCTTGAAGTTGAAATGGGTAGGAGATTCTGAGCGCCTTTCCACAAGTCTGACCCTTCTTTCACAGTTTAACACTCACTCAAAACCATCTTTTGCCTCAAAAGATCAACTTCTGGACTGGGTAGATGCTCTGCCTTGCTTTGCAGAATGGAAAGTCTCACACCTAGAGTTTACGGGCTACAAGACAATTCATCCCATCCAACTCATTTGGCGCGATGGTTTAGAGGTCGTTAAGCAACTTTTTGGTGACCCAGTTTTTGCCAACCATATTACCTTCCAGCCGCACAGAGTCAATGTCAGGAATCAGCGCGAGTATGGAGATTATATGAGCGCGGATTTGGCATGGAAAATTCAGGTCAGTTTGCCCTGCTCAGGTCTATGAATTAATATCTTGATCCCATATAGGACCATCTCCCATTAGGCACTACACAAATACCAATCATCTTAGGTTCCGACAAAACTCCTGTGACAAGAACTACTGGAGGGCTCGAGATGCACCCTATCTTCATCACTATCGGCAATCTTGATTCGGAGGTTCGCTCCAAGGCCACACTTCGAGCTTGGCGCTGTATCGCTTACATGCCCATTGCTAAGTTTCGCGTGCATCCCGATTATCAAACCATTCTTCAGGCGCGGCTGTGGCATAAATGTGTTGATCTCGTCTGCGCCAACCTCAAACTGGCAGCCAAGACAGGTTGCTTTATGTCTGATCCTTCCAGATTCATTCGCTACGTCTTTACGCCACTCGTTGCTCATGTATGCGACCTGCCCGAGGCTTCCATGATCGCCGCTGTCAGCAAAAACGCGTCTCCTCTAACAATGGCATTACAAGAAAATTTTGGTGATGGAGTTCTCTACCCTCCTCGTACAGGGCAACACACGCTTCAACTTATCTATGAGATCTCCCAAACAATTGATGTTTGGGATCTCGACAAATTTCAGAAGGCAGCCAAAGCCGTCCATCTCTCTGGAGTCCATATGCCATATTGGCATGATTGGAAATTCGCATGTCCATCTGTCTTTCTCGCTGGCGAGATCTTGCATACCTGCCTCAAATTTTTTGCTGACCATCCGCTCAATTGGATCAAGGAGGTAGTAGGAAAACCCGAGCTTAATGCCCGCTTCATTACGCAGCATAAGCGGGTGGGAACACGCCACTTCACCAAAGGTATCACGCACATCAACCAAATGACAGGCCGTGAGCATCGAGATATCCAACGCACCATTGTTGCTTCAATTGCAGGTGCCGCTCCACCTAGATTTATTCGTGCAATCCGTGCCCTCGTCGAGTTCATTTATCTTGCCCAAAATCCGTTTCACTCTGCAGAAACCCTACTGTCGATGACGCAGGCCCTTGCAGACTTTCATGCGACCAAAGACGCTGTCATCGAGGCTCAGGCGAGGAGGGGGAAGAAGGGTGCTAAAGAAGATTTTTTCATTCCCAAACTCGAGCTCCTACAGAGCTTCAGAGGTACAGTTGAGAGACTAGGCACTTTGATGCAGTTTTCGGCGGACATGACAGAGCGCTTGCTCATCACGCACTGCAAGGATCTCTTTGGACGAACAAATCGGCGAGTTAACGATTTCGTGGAGCAGGCTGTACGGATTCTCAACTGCCAGGAGTCAATGGAGCTGTTTAACCTGTATGCGCTGTTACGTTCTTGTGGCACGTCACTTGTCAATGTAATATCCATTGAAGAAGAGGTGGTGACAACAGTCAATCCGGCGCTCTCTTGGATTTCTCGCATCCTCCCTGACAAAACACGTTCCGTTCACGGCCCTCGCGCAGTTTGTAACCATTTCCTCAAGGGCATTCTATCCGAAGATGCTCTCACTGCCTTTCATCTGACGTTAACACCGGATTTCAAATCATTATCGCTCGCTGATATTCATACCATATATTCGCTCATCGACTTCGATAAAGCGCTCTCTCAGTACATCAGACGTTGCTCTCTTTCCACTGACGAGCATACCCGCTGGGACTACAGCCACGGGCGCTTTTCCACTTGGAAAAAATTTCGGTTGCAGCTTCATTCTGCCTTCCAAGCACGGCTGATCATGCCGAGCAGAGTGATACAAGCGTATCCACCGGGCGACGGGTTCCCGCTTGGGAACTGTGATAATGTCCTCGTCGACATCACAGGCGACAATGGCCAAATCAGTATGTCTATTCTTGTTTTCATGTTCCTACACTAACAAAAGTATATATCATTTTCAGCAAATCGCGTTGCTCAAGTTCGACTCATCTTTCAGCCGAATCTTCCACGAACTTCCGACCTGGTCTTGCCATCATATCTATCTTGTCCACTCCTCTACATTCAGTACTACCACTTTGTTGCCAGTCCTAACGATCGCCCAGAACTCGCGATGTGGACAGTAGAGCGCTCATATGTGGAAGACCAGCATGGTAAACGCAGATGTGGTGGCGTGGCCCCATTGACGAGTGTTACGCACGCTATTGAGTTGATTCCAGAATATGGTGAAAAGGTGGATGAAAAGATTTCTTCAGCTATTTGTTTGGAAAGTTATGACCATTTCTTCCTGAACACTTTCGCGGATAAGGAGAGCTATCATATATTTAGTACAGAGTTTGCGTAGTATCAGTAGTTCACAATGGCATCATGGTGTGTTGAATCGCATCAACTAATGCTACGAGCATTCCGAGTCACTGCTAATTATGAGCGGCCCTAGACTAGGGGTTGCGAGTACTACAAACCCTAGACTAGTAGTTCAGCATTAATATATTCATTGTGTGATTTCAGAAATGTCTATTCCACCAATCGCGTTGCTCCATTACCAGCGCCGTAAGCTCATTGTAAGCATCAACTTCTTTTTGACAAGCGAAATTTTTGGGTCTCTTGCTGATGTATCATGTGATCACATGTCAGTTCACGATTAGCTAATTCTCAACTTCTATGGAAGACGAGAGGCCGTTCACCACGAACATCCTCATGAGTCCTCAGAATCTGCCATTACTATCTCGCCGGTTATCTTAAACAGGGAGAAGCAGCAGCTTGTTTCAAACCCACCGACTGGTGGATCCCGGACATGCTGATGACAATGACAACGAGCAAACCGATTTACTTGCGCAGACTCAATCGCCGTCGTGTAGGTTCCTATCGAGCGCCACGTTAGGATGTGTCGTTCTTCTGCGGAAACCCCGCCTATTTGAGGCTGAAAACAGACTACCAACTTACATGTTTTCAGAGTTCGATGATGAAAACCAAGTATGCGTATTCGATCTCGTAGGATCACCATGTACCATCATGATTGTGCTGTCCTTCGGAACAAAACCAGAAAAACCGACCATCATCTCTCAGCTCGACTTTCCTGCAGACTCAAAATCGTTATTGCATGTGGTGGATGGCAAACCTGAGCATCAGACGGCAGACGCCCTCCCTCTCATGCTCTTGGGCCGTGCATATGCACACGCAGACTCGGATGTGACGTAGAAAATGGACGATGACGATACCGGCTGAACGTTCGAACTTTCATCACCAACTCTATTTTCCTCATCATCGTAGTCTTAGACGGGTACTTCCTCACAGCTACCACCCAATATCATTCTCCATCACCTCTATATTTCCCTTTTAATCAGACAGGATTGATACCTCACTCGCTTCCTCGTTCGAGAACAGGTCTTGTGTCCCACTCGGTGCAGGGACATTCAAACACGGTGCAAAGGACACGCCTTGTTGGCAGAGGAATAGACTTGATAACTTCAATGTGACCAACGACCGACAGCTAAAAGACAATGCGAGTTAATACAGGAAGGACGAGACGCCTGGTGTGACAGAGCAGACGCTCGTGCATGACGTTTAAGACGCGTTCGCTGTCAGATAGACAGGGCAACTGCATAGGCATGATCACTCTGTCAATCGCGCAACAGCCCAAAGTGAAGGTATGAATTAGCCAAGTCTGTTTCTGCGATACTGCATCAAAGTATGAGAATAAACCAGTTCCGTCACAGTCGTCTCATTATTCATTGTCCTTCATGTAAGCAAATACCCCAAGGCGATAACTACAAACAGAGGAGTAAGCGAATATCAAACCATTCGAATATCACAGATATCCAGGGCATAGCGTGTGGTGTCAAAAAATATCAGTTCGAAACATAGCAGGGAGGCGGACCTTGTCAACGAAAGGCACAACATCCGAAAGGCACGTAAGGAATCATGGTAGAGGCGAGGAAATCATGGACTAATGACGACCATCCTGGTATTCAGGAGACAGACATAAAATGAAGAGCCAGAAGCGAGTCCAAAGTCCAGCCTGTATGAGCACTACATCAGGCCGTGAGGGCGTCGAACTTGTGGCCGCTGCATTATCACCGACAGCAGGTGTGGTAGAAAAATTGGAGACAGCTAGCTGGGGTTGCAAAGATGGCTGGGTCTGAGGTGCTGTGCTAGATTGTTGCGCGGCATTTGGCTTAGGAGGCCGTGAGCTGCTTGCAGCAGATTTTTGCCAGGGCAACGGTCTTTTCCGTCTCTCCCCCGCTGAAGCATTTCTCTGCATGATATTAGGTGGAATTGTACTGCGAAAGAGGAAGAACTTACACGTTTGCCCTTTGCATACGGAACGTCAACAACTGCAGGGCTGCGCCCTTGCAACTCAATGCCTGGGCCGCTTTGTCTATGCTGTTTCAAGATATTTCGAGCCCAGTCGGAAGGAGAGGACGGTGACATCTCATGAACACCGGAGGGGCTGTGACCAAACAAACGGCCGATAAACGTGGTGCCTGCTGGTGTTGAGGAACGGCTTTGTGCAGAGGACTGAGAACACGGAGTTCAGGAAAATAAAATCAAAGCGAGAGCGACGACATACATGCGATGGTGGGACTCCATCAAAAAAGCCTTGAGGGACACGGTTGACAGGTGGATGTACCTGGATCGGAGGGCGCGTAGGATTGACCTAGAGTGTATGTTTGAACACAATGATGTCTTTTTTACTAAGGTATTACATACATGGAGTGTCGACTTCTTGGCCTGGCACAGTGCGTTCAATTGTCAGAATGTAATGAAATGAGACATGCCTGTCAACTCACCTTTGGATTCGTCAAAAGGTCATCGAGGCCAGCCTCTCGTAGAATCGCAGCAACATCCCACGTATATGCGTTTTCGTCGCTGCAGCCAGTGGCTAGTCGCTTACCACCCGCCGAAAACGACACACACAACGCTGACTGTGGGTACTGCATGGAACTGATGGGTTTTCCATTGTCGAGGTTCCACAATCGCGCTGTCTTGTCTTGCGATGCGCTTGCGAGGATGCGGTCATTCGGTGATATTGCAATGGCAGTGACAACGTCGGTGTGTTCATCCAGAACCGCGGTTTGCTTCCAGTTGGTTGTATTCCATATCCTAATCGAGGAATCGGTTGACCCGGAGATAAGTGTTTTTCCACTGGAAGCATGAAAGACTTTTGCAGCCTTACATATATTGAAAAAATGCTGAAATAGGTTTAAATAAATTTCACGATTCTATTGCCTGCAAAATACTGGTCAAAATTTAGGCTCTTTATCTGCTTTTGTGTGTTGCAAAAGGTTTGTTTTGGTTAAATCTTAATTCAGTCTTCATCCACAGTATTGTATCAATACATAGTTTAACAAATTGACCCATTTTTCTCCAGTACAAACCTAGACAAAGTTTTGGCTTTGTGCTGTGATGGTGAATAAACTCTTGAATGACTTTTGTCAACATTTGTTTGACCATAAAGGTTGATGTTATTGTCACCCTTTCCTCAATGTTTTTTTTGCCTAGATATCCTGGTCGAAGTTTTTATTATGCTTCAAACAATATTCAATGTATTAATCAAGCTTAGATCATCATTTTGTCGCTCGCTTGTGTTTACCTTTGTTTAAGATTCATGTAGACTTTTTACGTCACTATTATTTTATATCCGAAGCAATGCAATCTATTTACTTTGTTTCAGTGACATACATTAAGCTTACTGTGAATCAAAAGTGTGTTCATGTTTAAAATGCTTTCAGGAGGGAATTTTGTATTGTAACATCAGTTAAAGGTTGTTGATATTTAAAAAAAGCGCAGTCAGAAAAACTTTGTCAGATTTAAAATATTGTCACTAAGCATGGACCTGGCAGTGGGAGTATAGTTCAAAAGTTGGAAACGGCTCAACTATGACAACAAATCCAGGTCACTGGACGTCAATCCACCCGCTTCCAGATGTCGATCCACTGCCGCCGGATGTCGATCCACCTGCCTCTGGATGTCGATCCGCCTGCCACCGGATGTCGATCCACCTGCATCTGGATGTCGATCCGCCTGCCTCCAGATGTAAGCAGTGAACAGTGAACAGGAAACGAAAGACATACAAGAAGGAGTCCTGAACCAAGAAAATAGTCACGAACTTGGCAGTTGCGGCCAAGTATCAGTTCCAAAGACCCTCACGATCGCTGTGAAATGTACATCAAAGTCACAATAATGCGCAATAAGAGCCAACGAACGGATTCCAGGTCCGAATTCTTGACGAGCTGAGTGCTCGCATCAGACTGTGCAGTTTCTAAAGAGGCCGGTGGTGCGGTAAACAGATCAAGACGAGATGGTGCATTTGAAGTGGTTTTTGAATTCGATGCTTCGACTTGGAATTTCGGGTGTCCAATGTCGAGGAACGGTGCAAGCTGTCCCCTTGGACCGTTAATGAAGATATTTTCCTTGTTAACGCGATTATTTTCTTTAAATACACTAGCCACCGGATGTCGATTCACTCGTACTGTCGCCGAAAGAATCCTGTTCGCCTGTGAGCGACCATGCTAGACAGATTGTGGACTAAAAAGTAAGAGGGACCGTCAAGATTACGAAGTAAAGAGTACAAAGGTCAATCGGTGACTCACAATCGCCTTTCCAATATGCTTGGCAGTGCTTGCGGGGAAAACGAGCGGGTACGTGCAACATTTTCACACTTATTCGTATTGGAAGCTGGAGTACTTAGATAACTTCATACTGCATAGCCGTAAACTTTGATTTAAAGAGTCAAAGTAGCAGGATTGAACGCCATCACGGCGAGAACGAGTCGCCGAAAGTCCAGGGTGCATCCCAAATCAAAAGACTGGGCGTAACACTAACTAGAAAAGGATGAGCTTCGCTTTCACATATACAAGCATACGAAGATCGGGGTTATTCACCGATTTGATCTTGTGGCCAATACCAGAGACTGTTGGTCGCGTGAGTCTCAACTTTGCAAAGACAGAAAGGGAAACACCCACGAAGCTTGTTCGCCTTCCGGGAATTAATCCACAAACTCCCTTGGCGTCAATCCCATTTCCCGAGCCCCGCTGAACATGCTAGCAGCCTCGTCAAGCGCTCCACCGAACCGACTCCTGATGGTCAACAAGCCGCTTGCCAAACTCGAGATCAGGTCTTTGCCTGCACAGGTAGCGACGATGGTGTTCATGGCGCCTCTCACGGCTGGGCCGTGCTCTGCGGTGAGCATCAGTCCTCTCTGTGTGGGGGACGGCGACTGGTGGAGGTCCTCATTGACCAGCCTCATTCTCTGATGGCACATCTTGGCGCAGACAGGAACTTCCTATGACACCAACAAGTGACCTGGTATACGTGTCAACAAAGAACATCCAAAGGAACGACCCGAAAACTCACGCCGAAGTTTATCGGGCCCTATATGAATCATCAAGACTCATCAGGCCGTGAGGGTATTGAACTTGTAACCGCAGCATTATCACCGACAGCAGGTGTGATAGACGAATTGGAGACAGCTGGCTGGGGTTGCAAAGATGGCTGGGTCTGAGGTGCTGTGCTAGATCGTTGCGTGGCATTGGGCTTGGGAGGCCGTGAGCTGCTTGCAGTAGAGCTCTGCCAGGGCAACGGTGTTTTCCGTCTCTCCCCCGCTGAAGTATTTCTCTGCATGATATTAGGTGGAGTTGTACTGCGAAAGAGGAAGAACTTACACGTTTGCCCCTTTGCATACAGAACGTCAACAATTGTAGGGCTGCGCCCTTGCAACTCAATTTGTTCACCGTTTTGTCTATGCCGTTTCAAAAGATTTCGAGCCCAGTTGGGAGGAGAGGACGGTGACGTCTCATGGACATCGGAGGGGCTGTGACCAAACAAGCGGCTGATAAACGTGGTGCCTGCTGGTGTTGAGGAACGGCTTCGTGCAGAGGACTGAGAACACGGAGTTCAGGAAAATAAAATCAAAGCGAGAGCGACGACATACATGCAATGGTGGGACTCCATCGATTGTCTTTTTCACGAAGGTGTCACTATAATGGAGTGTCGACTTCTTGGCCTGGGACAGTGCGTTCAGTTGTCAGAATGTGATGAAATGAGCATGGCTGTCAACTCACCTTTGGATCCAACAGAAGGTCATCGAGGCCAGCCTCTTGTAGAATCACAGCGACATCCCATATATATACGTTTCTGTCGCCGCAGCTAGTGGCTAGTCGCTTTCCACCCGCCGAAAACGACACACACAACACTGACTCTGGGTGCTGGAGGGGCGAACTGATAGGTTGTCGCAGCGCTGTCTCAGCTTTCATTCATCAAATTCCAAAATCATTACTTATGAGGAAAGCAGCAATGGACGGGCAGAAGGGAATAATGGCTGTTCTGGTCAAGTCAGAGCCGAACTTTTTGCTTCCTGGTATGTTTGACATGCCTTATCCTCGTGTCGTACGCAAGTTGTATGCAACCGAAGCGCCCAAGTATCACGTGATCATATTTCAGTCCGTGATTAGTTAGTTTTCAACCACCATGGTAGACGAGTGGCCGTTCGCCAAGAATCATCCTCATGGATCCCCAGAATCTACTACCATTGACTTGTAGGATGAGTTGCGTTTCACATATGCCAGCGCCCGTCATCTAACTGATTATCTGAAGCCACAGCGAGAAGCAGAATCCTCTTCAAAACTCACCGATCGGTGGATCCCAGGACATGCTAATGACAACGACAAGGAGCAAATCTTTCTACTTGCGCAGACATAATCGCCATCGCATACAGTCCTGATATCGAGTGCTAAATTGGGATGTGTCATTCTCCTGTGGAAATTACACCTTCCGAAAGCTGAAAACAAGATGATTTCCGACTTACATGTCTCCAGAGTTCGATAGTGATAACTGGGTCTGCGTACTCGATCTCATAGCATCATCCGGTGTCATCACGGCCATGCTGTCCTTCGGAACCCAATGTCCATCATCTACGCTTCCCATCCACACGTCAACATTATACCAGTATATCTTTGCCTTCGCATGAAACACTTGTTCATCGCGTATCCGTAGCACCCAACGATACGCCATCCTCAGCCCGCCCTCTCGATTGCGCTCGAAAATTCAACTGGCGCAGACAAAGTTGTGCAGGCATCGAATTGCAGGAGCATCGTTCGACGAGTCGGTCCCGTTCGCACAGGACAAATGCATGATTCTTTGCATTTGTTCTGGGACATTCTTTACCATCTATGGTCCACAGAAATGCCTCGTCGATCTACCGAACTCGAACAATGGCAGCTCATATTGTCCAAATCCCGACGTCACGGCAACGCAGCACAACAGCTCCAGATGCTACCACCTCTGCTTCTTCTAGCATACCTGCCGTTGGTGGTACTGCGACATCGCCTTGATATAATGGTAAGACGGGCTGGACGCTGGATTCGCTTCTGGCTTTGTATCCATTGTGCGTACCCGAATATATCGACATTCGTCGTTTAGATATCTTAAGATGAATGCATTTCTCCTTGTCGTGTGCTCCGCTTATAAGTATAGTTCTACACAAAGGATGTCACCGTTTTCCCACAGACTATCTGAGCCAAACCTGAAACTGAGCTCACCGATCGAGGACTGTTGAAATCCGGCCGAAGGCGTGGTAATTGAAGCTTAAGCTCGTTCATTCACTAGTACTATACAATGTGTCGTTGCTTCCAGAAGCCTTACATTCAGGGCGCCTCATCGCCAACCATAGCGGAACAAAGGCACAACTTGAATGAAGAGTCAAAAGAAGAGCCAAGGGAAAGAAAAACCAAATATTTTCCTGCGTGGGTGTTTATCTCCGCGAGATTCTATTAAAATTGTGGGTTGGAGGCTCAGAGCCCTAGGTGAACGGTCGAGTCAGCAATGAGATCATAAGTCAACAATAGTTGTCAAACCTTTTTGCACTTTGTCGAGCACGCCTTGCATCAGCGAGGCCGTTGCGAGCTCGGTATGCCTCAAGACGCTGCTGCGCCTTTTCCGTTACTTCTGGAAGATCAGCGGCGCAGCGAGCGACCTAAATTACAGTTTTAAGTTGCATTCTGAAATTACTGAGGACCCGAGTGACATACCACAAGTTCCGTGGATTCGTCGCCTACTTGAAGACGAGACCCATTGAGATTCAAAGCTTTGTTGGCAGCTGATACATCAATAAACATGATCATAGCATACTGCCTAACATAATATTGGGCAATGTAGGCTGGATCTGGGCGACCAGTCGTCATTGCGAGACCACCGCTGCAGCGAATCTCAACAGAAGAATTTCGCCACAGTGACTGAAGAACTCTTCAATAGCGTCTTCGTCGATGGTTTTAGCAAGCTTGCATCAAAGTCAGGTTTCATAACGTAGCAGTTTTCATGGTGTCTTACATTGCCAACAAACACATGCATAGGATTACGTCGTCGCTGTTTGACATGCTTCTTGATTGCATGAGTAACACGTTGTTTCTTTTTGTGAGCTCGTGCAGGATTTGCACGCGTCGGTTTGGCGTCATTTTTCCGCGAGCTTGTAACTTTTCTTGACTACGGCAAGAACTTGAGTGACATGGTTAGGAGATCACGGTATATCACCAACCTTGGGCATAGATTTGGCGTCTTGGCCATGAGCAGAGGAGTCATCAGAGTCGGTGCTATGGCAGTGGTAGGTGACCATGATGATAAGGAATTCATGAATGAACGTAGGGTCTTGGAGTTTGTGAGTTGAGCTGGTTAACAAGTGTCAGGCCGAGCAGCCCTTTTGAAGTATCGATCAATAGAAAAGGGCCCAAGCAAGTTAATTTCCACAGCATCATGACGAGAGCTTCTTGTGTCAGTGGCTTGAATCAACAATGAGTAGTTGTGGACAAAATGTAGAATAATGATAGTGGAATTGATTGATCGTCCAAAAAAGGAACTCGGCTTCCTTCCACGGCTGCTTCTGCCCTTGTGCAAGCACGATGCTATGGACTCCGAAACGGTTCTCTTCTGTGATATTATGATTAACCATTTAGATCATCCACTGACAACTGCAAGACAACTGTCAGTCAAGCATGGTACACTAGTACTAGTAGCGGCCTGACGCAAGGTACGAAATAACAATAACGAAGCGCAAAACGGCCAGATCTATTCACCATCAACGGCTTCCTTTCTTGCTTGTCCGCTCTCCATTCCTTAAACATTCCATCGCGACTCTTGTATAATAGGTGGGATGGCAGACATTGATTTATCTCGCTCATCTTCTCCTCTGCCTCTGCCTTTCTCCGCGCAAAGTCCATTGACAATTTGACATGTAGAACAACGCAAGTACCGCCAACGATACGTGTGTCTGCTGGGCACCGTGCGACGACATCTGTGAAAGAGTTGTCAAAAGTGGTCCCGACACACTCGGAATTGTTGATATCGCAGGCGAGGGTTGGGAAAAGGGAGTGGCTCGCTCGCCTCTCTAAGAGGGGTCTCCATCATGTTATCTACCTCGGTCAAATGCGTCTTCACGAAGCACTGTCGTTCTGTGGGGACATCGACAGGGGAATTGACCGCCCACCCATCCAGCACTGTCCAGATCGTGAGGGCCTTAGAGACAAAATAGTCAGGATCGTGACTCCTGTCAAGATAGTGAGATTGAACTGGGTCAAGATCTACAACTGCGATCTTCTTCTCCCACCCATCAGCAGTACCCGACTTAGGTTCCGACAACGGGCGCTCAGTATCAAGATGGACCATTCAAGTGATCTTTGAAGGTAGCGTGGCCTTTGAGAAGGAAGGTAGAGTCTCATGAGGACTGAACGCTTTAGATAGCGTTGGTAAAGGAGAATACGATTTTCTCGCGTCAGAAAGTCTCTCAATCTATAATCGTGTTGAGAAACATGATATTAGTTAAAACAAATAATCTTACCAATACGCCCTTGAGGCGCTTTGTTAAAAATTTCTCTACGTGACCGTGTAGTTAGAAAGTCAATATCACTATACCCTCTAAAAACGGCTCAACCATGACAACAAAATCCCACTAGCAACCGGATGTCGATCCACTTGCACGACTAAGACCTGGCAGAAGTGAGACGTCGAAGGACTTTACCGTAAACTTCATGTCGGTATCCACAAATCGGAATACGGACTACAAGTATATGATTAGTGTGAAAAATGCAATGACATTCTGCACTGACCTTTTGTTCGTCTTTCGTGAACCGACCTTCTCGTTGGACCTCGTTGATGGACGATATTGGATCTCACCCCGCCACCGAGCCTTGTTCCTCGTCGGTCAAATAGTCATGCACGAGCACCCGAACCTGTAACTCACTTAGTTTGTTGATTATGAACGCTTGTATTGGTCGCCACACATCGGCGAGTGGAAACGATTTACCCGGTCACTTTGGCACCAGATGATCCTTGACACCTTTTCGCTAAGGTGACAATGCAAAGCACGAAGGTTTTGGGAAAACAAAAAGTAGCATACCAATCTTATTCAATTAGTCCTGGGTTAAGCTTGGAATAAAGGGAAAAGGTCCGGAAGAAAATACCCTTTGCCGGCATCGAAGGAACAACGTTATCTAGCCTAGGGTGATGCCGATGGCAACGTGCACTCCCAAGCTTTCCCAGCACTGCGAGTGACTCCACTAGAGTTTCGATGTATGCGAAGGAGTCGCTTCCTGGTTTACATTAAGTGAGGTGCCTATGGAATAACTTACGGGCTGTCTGATTACTCACACCAGAAGGATTTGAGATAAAGATAGTTGTGAAGTTCATCAATCAATATTTCGTAGAGCCTGCTAAGTCATAAGATCTTGCCCACCGCTAAGCGATTAAACAAACGTACTTCCTGACCAATCATAACTTCGCAGATCTGAAACTGCTCCAATCTCTTGCTGCTTGTATGCCGAGTTTGTTGATCAGCTTGACTGATGCTTGAAGCAATAACACCAGCACGCAACAGTCGCGGCGGTACTGGACAGGATTAATAATGCCTTGAGCTCCGACTAGGAGTTACCTTGTTTACCTGGTAAGGTCACTCACAGGAAGTTCCTGAACGGATAAAGTTGTGCGTACGTGGGAAGTAATTGACCCTGCCGACGAAGTCCAGCGAAGTCCAGCCCTTCGTTCCTTTGTTTGTAAAGATGCCAACGTTGCTTTCAACTTGAACTAGATCCAGAGTTGGAGATTTCATGAATCATGAACGAGGTCTTATCGTAATGGCGCCTTTGTTCAAGCATATCCCATGAACTTATAGCTATGTAGGAGGTGGGGACTGTGGCATGGATTGAACGGTGAACAAAGATCATCGACTAATGCTTTCAAACTTAAATTGAACTTCAGCGTTGGTAATACTAACATATCCTGAAGGTCACCTTTGTTGAATCATTCACATTTAAAGTACACTTAGTGGAGAGTCGATGAGAATCAGCCTCTGTCCTCCTACTCACCACATTGGAGAAACACTTCACGCACAATCATGACCAAGTGCCAATGCTATCAAGGACTGATAGTGATACCCATTTCCATGTACTCCCGAGCCACCCTAGAGGATGACGACCTTGACGCAATGGCAGAAGGTGATACTAGTACTTATTTCGCAACTTTGCTCACTCAGGCTGATCACACACGTAGAGTACTCTGATCATGATGAAGAATTGGAAGAAGTACCAGAAGAAGAATCTGACTCTGAGTCTGATGTTGAAATCCATGACCCCCGCATTGAGTATATGTTCGAACTGGCCAGGAAGCGTTGGAATTTTCACCCATTTGTGGTCGACTTCCTTCGCGAGGTAAGTAATTACATTGAATCGAACGACTTCAATTCACTGAATGAGCCACAGTTCAATCAACGAGACCCTATCCCCGAGGGACCACAGGGGATTCAACTCCTTGATGACTTGGCAGTCGCGTATGATGCAGTACGTAGTTCATTCTTTCAGGTCAGAGGGCTCTAGCTAATGTTCACAGTTGAGGGACATACAAATGTCACGTCTGCAGCCTGTCATTCGTGCCCTTGTTTATTGGGCTCGGATCATACCAGAGGGACCAACTAGTGATTCAGAAATGCAGCTCGAAGCAGTGGCACATCAAAGCCTTGATTGTGAGTGAACACATGAACTAGTCTATCAATACGTCTATTCTTTTTGCATTTCTAATTAAGTACATTGTACATTTTCAATCAAATTTCAAATCATGAGGCAGCATGTTCGAATTCCTTCAAGCCAACAAGCCGCCTCGCAACAAAGGTGTGAGATATTGAGTCCCAAGCGCAACCTTGAGATGTGCACACGCAGTCTTTAATGCTGCGGCCGCGGGTGGTTTAGGCTTCGCGCCCACAGTATTGCCTCCCCGAAGTCGATGTTTCATTACTGCGGAATAACACTAGCGTGAAAGGAGAGCGATAAAGCTTCAGAGCAAAGGCAGATGACAGAAAAAGGACAACAAAGAAGTGTGTTTGGATGGAGGAGCGGTGATACTACGAGTGAGAACTTGAGCCAGGACAATGTGAAGAACCCTTACAAAGGTGAAAAATGCGGCAGATGACAAGTTACTAAACGTCAGACCTTTAACAAAGGACGAGAAGAGTGAAGCGGAATTTCTGTGCGGGTGTGTACGGCTGTCGATCCGCCTGCGTCCGCATGTCGATCCACTTACCCCGGATATAGGAAGGGGGATATTTCGATGAAAGTTCCCCTTGCTACCGAAAGAGCACCGCGAATCAGGAGTGGAATAGATCGTCCAGCCTTGTCACTGTAAAACGATGACTCAAACCGTAATGTCATTCAGGTTTGACGTAAACTTACGTGGAAGTCGACGTGAATGCCAGAATACCACGAATAGGAGCACCAATTTCCAAGACTGTCTTTGCAGTCACGATGATGTATTACCAGTCCGAGACTCCATGAACTAACACTATCAAGCAGAATGGGTGAGTCCAGTATATACAAGGTATGAATCAAAGGACTTACGCCTGAGTGAGTGGTTATAGCAGGACGGGACATCTCAATGGGCTCACTTCCCATGGCGAACTCAGTCTCGGCGTTGCTCGTGGCCTTCATGTTGGCGAACTCGTAAGATCCTTCTTCGCCGATGTCGTCGAATCCACCAGCAATCATGACTTTCGCCTTCCCAGATAACACGTATCAGAGGCGATCTCGAGATTGGAGCGCAGTCGCACTGAAATTTGAGATAACGTGAGAAATAACAAACCATGATTCCTTATTGACACTCACCAAGCGCCAACAGGAATCTTCACCGGGTCACTAGAAGACACCAGAAGAGGAAGCATCTGCATACCGCTGTTTGCCATACTTCCAGCGTGGCCGAACTGCACTTCCGTAGCAAACATGCTTGCACAGGTACCAATGGCCCATGCAACGGTGGGTTTCTTGATCTGGCCGGATTTGACGGCCTCGATGACGCGTTCGACTCCACCGACCTCATTGGAGGGCGAGCACCTTA